>CM039512.1:39860751-39870171 GCA_022432975.1 Begonia masoniana
TATTAGTTTATAGCAAAACATTAGAACATGTGAAACATTTAAAATCTGTTTTTAATGTTTTGCGAATAAACCAATTATATGCTAACCTCAAAAAGTGCACTTTTTGCATGGAATCGGTAGTGTTTCTTGGTTTTGTAGTGAGCTCGAGTGGAGTGTCGGTGGATGAAGAAAAGGTTAAGGCAATCAAGGAGTGGCCAACACCTAAGAATGCTAACGAGGTACGTAGTTTTCATGACTTAGCTAGCTTTTACCGAAGATTAGTTAGAGATTTTAGTACTATTGCAGCACCATTGAATGATTTGGTTAAAAAGAATGTGGATTTTAAGTGGACTGAGTTACATGATGAATCTTTTTAATCTTCTAAAAGAAAAGTTAACTAATGCACCTTTGTTAGTTTTGCCAAATTTTGATAAAACATTTGAAATTGAATGTGATGCGTCCGGAAAAGGAATTGGTGGTGTTTTGATGCAGGATATGAAACCGATTGCTTACTTTAGTGAAAAGCTTAGTGGTGCGGTCTTAAACTATCCAACATACGACAAGGAGTTGTATTGCCTTGGTGAGAAACATACAAACGTGGCAACACTACTTGTGGCCCAAGGAGTTCATCATCCATTCTAACCATGAAAGCCTAAAACACTTAAGACACAAGGAAAGTTGCACAAGGAGACATGCAAGTGGATGGAGTTCATAGAGACCTTTCCTTATGTTATTCATTATAAAAAAGGTTAAAGAGAATGTGGTTGCCGAGCATTGTCAAGAAGGTACATGCTTATAACTACTTTACAATCTAAGTTGTTAGGATTTGATTTAATAAAGAACTTATATGAATCGGACTCAGATTTTGATCTTGTTTTGAAAGAATGTGAGAAACATGCGTGTAATGATTATTATAAACATGATGGATTTTTATTTAAAAAGGATAAACTTTTTATCCCTAAATGTCTTTAAGAGAGTTACTTGTTAGAGAGACTCATGGAGGAGGGTTAATGGGACACTTTGGAGTTACTAAAACATTGACTGTGCTTTGTGAACATTTTTTATTGGCTGAAAATGAGGCATCATGTTGAAGCCATTTGTGATAAGGCATTGAGTGTAGGAAGGGCCAAATCAAAGATTAACACTTATGGAAAGTACACTCCTCTACCTATTCCTAACCAACCTTGGGTGGGACATATCGATGGATTTTGTGATTGGTTTGCCGAGGACACAAGGAGGGAAGATAGCATATTTTGTGGTAGTGGGATAGGTTTAGTAAGATGGCTCACTTTATAGCAGCTCAAAGACAAACGACGCTACTCATGTGGCGGACTTATTCTTCAAAAGAAGTTGTGCGTTTACACGGAATTCCTAAAACCATTGTGAGTGATAGAGATGTAAAGTTCCTAAGTCACTTTTGGAGAACTTTGTGGAGTAAGCTAGGAACAAACTTTTATTCTCAACCGTGGCAACACCCCAAACGGAATGGACAACAGAAGTGGTAAATAGAACACTTTCTATGTTGTTAAGAGCGATTATTTCTAAAAATTTAAACAATGGGGAAAAATGTTTACCTCATGTGAATTTGCTTATAATAGAGTTGTTCATTCTGACTACTTCATATTCACCATTTGAATTGTTTATGGATTTTAATCCTTTATCTCCTCTTGATATTTTATCTCTACCTACTAACGAGTTTGTTAATTTTGACTGGAGAGAAAAAAGCTAAATTTGTTAGGAACTTACATCTGAAAGTACAAGAGAACATTCGAGAGAGAAACGAGCATTATGCACGTCAAGCAAACAAAAGCCGTTAAACGATTATATTTGAACCCAGAGATTGGGTTTGGCTACATCTTCGAAAAGAGAGGTTTCCAAATCAACGAAAAAGCAAGTTGCATCCACGAGGAGATGGACCATTTCAAGTCCTTGAACGCATAAACGACAATGCCTACAAGATCGACTTACCTAGCGACTATGGTAATGTTAGTGCATCTTTTAATGTAGTGAACTTATCTTTATATGATGCAGGAGATTCGAGGAGAATCTTTCGAAGAGGGGAAGGGAAATGATGTGATCCAAGCAGCGATAAAGCCCAAGCCCAGAGCAATGATCCAATTGAGAACATTGGCGGCCCAATGACACGGTCAAAGCTAAGAAGCGCGTGAGGCCTTGCAAGGATTAATTGTAGAGATCCAAGGGAGAGAGGAGCCGCGACAACTTGATCTCAAAACTATTGAATTGTGTCGAGGATTGAAGATAATCAAAATCAAGTTGAAGCAAGGGAGGCCAAAGATGCATGAAGATTTACATGTGCCATGCACATGCACGTGCAAGGATTAAAAAGTCACATGAGAAGCACATGCAAATCCAAACAAATCAGTATAAGAGATTTTATCCGACAGAATCTACTCAAATCAATTCAATCATATTCAAACGTAGTTTAAACGTGAGATGATATCTTATCATGCAACGGATCATTATCTTACGATTTTATTAGTTATTTTATTTTTTATTTTCGTTTTTTTTTATGATTTAATTTAATTTCATGTGTAGCCTATTAATGGCAAAAACAATTTTGATTTAGGAGACAAGTTTGAATTAAAAATTGAGTGTTTTTTTTAGAGAGGATTTCTCTTTAGTTCTTTGCGAAGAACAACGATCTTCTTCAAGTCACGCTTGAAGAATCTCGCTTGATAGATTTGGTTCTTACCAACGGTTTGGTCTGGGTCAAGCTCCTGTTTTGATAGCTTTTTGGTTCAGCCAATAGGTGTGGCTCGGGTCAAGCTCCTGTTTTGATAACTAGGGTTCCATCGAATTCTTCGATTGGGGTCTTAGTTCCTTACTTTGTTCTTGAATCAAAAAGGCGTTCCTAGAATTATTCCGCGTTGTTGTCGTGTCCCGGGGTTCCTTTCGATCCGAGGTTCGCATCATAGGTACAGTGTTAGGGTCGTGACATACATGACTTGCGGTTAGAACCTAAGTTATCCATTTACCTTCAAGGTTTTAACTTAAAGTGATTGAGAACGACGTGTATTGAGGTCCCAATAACCTTCATGGACGTGTAATTAAGACTTAGTATTGCGTTTGATAAAGTATAAGCAACTTCACTTCATTCGATTTGTTCCAAATAACTTAACGTATCAAGGAAATGACGTTCACTTTACATGACTGTGGTTGGTAGAACCTAAGTTATCCATTTAACTGATGTGAACCAGAGGAGCGATAAAGCTCATTGTCAAGGACCATGATCTATTAGAAGATAAAGGAGGTCCAACGAACAAAGCTTCACATGGTGTAGTCGTGAAAACCCGAGGGAAAAGAGTCATCACAACAAAAACAAAAGACTATAAAAATAAAGAGCTTTGTAGCATGGAAGTGGGCCCCAAGAACTTGGCAAAAGAAGACCCACAAGGCACGGAGTTGGGCTCCACAATACCAATGGATTGGAGAGAGAAGGGTAAAGATCCACGGAAACTACAAAGAGATAAAGATTCACGTGGGTTGGAAAGAGATAAGATCCCATATGACTGGTTTATGATGTGATCAAGTTGAGACCAGATCAAGGCCCAAGAACAAAGATTCAATTGAAGATACGGGCGGCCCAATGAGCAGAGTAAGAAGCCCAAGAATTATTGAAAGATCTTTTGAAGCAAGGGAAGCCGAAGATGCATGAAGATTTGGGGAGGATGCGACGCACATGCATATGTAAGAATTAAAACACATGTGCCATGCAAATGCACATGTAGGAATTAAAGAGGACATGCGCCAAGCACATGCTTATAGAGGAATTAAAGGTCACATGCAAAGCACATGCCAATCATACAAATCTCGTGGGAAATATCATATCCAGCTGGAATTACTCAAATCAGTTCAAATCACATTCAAACGGAGTTTAAACAAGAGATAACATCTGATCATGCCAAAGATCATTATCTCATGATTTATTAGTTATTTTATCTTTATTTTCGTTTTTTTTATTATTATTTTATTTAATTTTAATGTGTAGCCTATTTAATGGCAAACTATTTGATTTAATAAAAGAAGAAGAAGTTTGAATTAAAATTGAGTGTTTTTTTTTAGAGAGGATTTCTCTTTAGTTCTTTGTGAAGAACAACGATCTTCTTCAAGTCACGCTTGAAGAATCTCGCTTGATAGCTTTGTTCTTACCACGAGTTTGGTCTGGGACAAGCTCCTGTTTTTGATAGCTTTGGTTCAGCCAACAGGTGGGCTCGGGTCAAGCTCCTGTTTTGTAACTAGGTTCCATCGAATTCTTCGATTGGGGTCTTAGTTCCTTACTTTGTTATTGAATCGAAAAGGCGTATCCTTTGACTATTCCCTGGGGGGGGGGGGGAGGGGTGTTGTCGGGTCCCATGTCCTTTCGATCCGAGGTTCGCATCATTAACCTTCAAGGTTTTAACTTAAAGTGATGAGAACTACGTGTATTGAGGTCCCAATAACCTTCCTGGATGCGTAATTAAGACTTAGTATTGCGTTTGATGAAGTATAAGAAACTTCACTTCATTCGATTTGTTGCAAAAGAACTTAACGTATCAATCAAAGGAGGTTCACTGTTACATGACTTGTGGTTAGAACCTAAGTTATCCATTTAACCTTCAAGATTTTAACTTAAAGTGATGAGAACGACGTGTATTGAGGTCCCAATAACCTTCCTGGATGCGTAATTAAGACTTAGTATTGCGTTTGATGAAGTATAAGAAACTTCACTTCATTCGATTTGTTCCAATAGAACTTAACGTATCAAGCAAATGAGGTTCACTGTTACATGACTTGTGGTTAGAACCTAAGTTATCCATTTAACCTTCAAGGTTTTAACTTAAAGTGATGAGAACGACGTGTATTGAAGTCCCAATAACCTTCTTGGATGTGTAATTAAGACTTAGTATTGCGTTTGATGAAGTATAAGAAACTTAACTTCATTCGATTTGTTGCAAAAGAACTTAACGTATCAATCAAAGGAGGTTCACTGTTACATGACTTGTGGTTAGAACCTAAGTTATCCATTTAACCTTCAAGGTTTTAACTTAAAGTGATGAGAACGACGTGTATTGAGGTCCCAATAACCTTCCTGGATGCGTAATTAAGACTTAGTATTGCGTTTGATGAAGTATAAGAAACTTCACTTCATTCGATTTGTTCCAAAAGAACTTAACGTATCAAGCAAATGAGGTTCACTGTTACATGACTTGTGGTTAGAACCTAAGTTATCCATTTAACCTTCAAGGTTTTAACTTAAAGTGATGAGAACGACGTGTATTGAGGTCCCAATAACCTTCTTGGATGTGTAATTAAGACTTAGTATTGCGTTTGATGAAGTATAAGAAACTTCACTTCATTCGATTTGTTCCAAAAGAACTTAACGTATCAATCAAAGGAGGTTCACTGTTACATGACTTGTGGTTAGAACCTAAGTTATCCATTTAACCTTCAAGGTTTTAACTTAAAGTGATGAGAACGACGTGTATTGAGGTCCCAATAACCTTCCTGGAGCGTAATTAAGACTTAGTATTGCGTTTGATGAAGTATAAGAAACTTCACTTCATTCGATTTGTTCCAAAAGAACTTAACGTATCAATCAAAGGAGGTTCACTGTTACATGACTTGTGGTTAGAACCTAAGTTATCCATTTAACCTTCAAGGTTTTAACTTAAAGTGATGAGAACGACGTGTATTGAGGTCCCAATAACCTTCCTGGAGCGTAATTAAGACTTAGTATTGCGTTTGATGAAGTATAAGAAACTTCACTTCATTCGATTTGTTCCAAAAGAACTTAACGTATCAATCAAAGGAGGTTCACTGTTACATGACTTGTGGTTAGAACCTAAGTTATCCATTTAACCTTCAAGGTTTTAACTTAAAGTGATGAGAACGACGTGTATTGAGGTCCCAATAACCTTCCTGGAGCGTAATTAAGACTTAGTATTGCGTTTGATGAAGTATAAGAAACTTCACTTCATTCGATTTGTTCCAAAAGAACTTATGTAACAACCCCAGTTGGAGTCGCCACGTAATTCATAACTTAACATCTTAATCTAATACGGCGTTACTATACTTTCATGCACCTTGTCATTATTAGTGCTTATGTTTTTTTTTTTTGTTCACAAACATCTCCTAAACTGCATCTACCGATAGAGTCATAGACTCACATCGACCGATGGTCACCAGCGTCTCACATGATTCGCAGACATCATCCGCAAAAGACTTATTCACTTCTGCGACTCGCTAGGCGCACAGAGTATCACTTGCATCGACCGGTAGCAAACGACAAATCTTATGCTTAATTCTACCGATGGTTTTATATAAAACATTACTACCGAAGCTCACTAGACGCAACACAAACTTACAATCATCCCGGTCTGTGAGATACCCAGCATCTAACGATAGACATGTGCCCACAATACCACGCTGCTTACTTTTAAGACAATCTTTTTTTTCGATTAGAGAACATCTATCGGTGAATGCAAGCTCATACATCTTCCGATAGGAGCGATATCTATCAGTTGATGCAAACTCATACATAACTATCCGAATAGAGAAATCTACAGGTGCGATCGCACATCCTCAACATCATCGGAATGAGAGCTAAGCTATCGCCTGTGGACATAGCATATGACACAAACTTTTAACTTATTGACTAATCACTCTTATAAATGAAAACAGAAGAGCCAGACTCATCAGCAATCTATCATAGCTGGAGATTAATCAACAGATCATTTTACTAATCTATATAATCATTCCCAGACTCAGTAGATCAACCAGACAATTTCAAACTCAATGTTATAAAATAGAAATCATCTGCTTAAACTACCCATCATTTAATCATAACAAAATCAGAGAGCATTAACCAGGGGTCTCAATCGCCATCCAGCCACAGAATTGCACCCTAATTCAACTTCCAGCAAAGATCTTAGACATAACCTTCATTAGTGCTTGCGAAATCCTCACCTGATATCTCGTCCACCTACATCATAGCGTTTAAACTATAGCCTAATGCTTAGTAAGCGAAGCAAAATACTAAAATGTATAAGTGAATGCCATAGTTACAAGAATCATGATCATGTTCATTTCATGCTCTTCTTCTTGTTCTATATTAGCATGTTCTAGCCATTCATCAATTTCTTACATATCGCGATAAGATGAGGATTGTGCCCGTAAAGGGGGGATGAAAGTGCAAGTGTACATAGTCCCTTTTGGCCATATTCATGGTCCTTCTCTTTGGACAGTGACATACGCCAAACCGCCCCCACCCTCACTTAAATCAGCGTTGCCTAAGTTTCATATTCATTCTCATATCTTGCTCATGGGACAAACATGCCTCATAAATCATTTTCATATGTTTGAGAAGTAAATCATGATGCATGACATGAATATGCTCTTATCAGACAAGCCTTCATGGAAATTATCCATTCTAGACAGTTGATCTTCACAGCGCTCAACAGAACATCACATTATATAGCTCTCCAAACATCCGACTAAATCTCCCAAGGCGCAACCCTAACTTCTCTTAACTTAAAACAAACATCAAGCACATAACTATTTAGTACTCTTAAGAATGTAGGGCCCTAGCTAGCTGGAAGTATACATACATTACTTACCTGAGTCCTTTGCCAAATGGAATACTCCTTTCAAATCTTCTTCACCTAAATCATTTCACATTACAAGTTAAAATAAAATCCTAATAGTTCTAACCAAAAATCATCATGATGCTAACCTAACTTATTGTAGTTTCTATATCCTTCTTTTTTTTTTTTTTTTTTTTTTTATAGCCGGCCACCTGTGTGCGTGGATTAAATTTCTACAATCTAAATCACCAGATTCAGCCCAGTAACTAATCGCTACAGCTAGCTAATGTTCAAATCAACTCGGAAATGCCTTTACTAAAAGCATAATAGAAATGATCCTATTATTACTCTGCCATTATAGAATCTGAAACTCGGGTTTGCCGTTTTCTAACTGAAAACAGAGCTCAAAGTACTCTACCAGTAACTACATTCATTAGTCTTACCTGGTAAGCTGAGTATCGGCTAATCATATAGGCACGAACAGATAGCCTCGAGAATCGGTGTTGATGAAGAAGCGCCACTACCTCAGACTTTGCCCTGATGAAGAGAGAGTCTCCTGGTGAGGATGGGAATCGCCTCCGAGAGAGAATTGATCGCTACAGTGGGATTTTTTAGTTATGAGCGTTAAGAAGTTTCCATCTGTCTACATATACCAATAAGTTCCTCCATAATTACAATTCTGCCAACAACAATAGAAACCAATAAGCGTTGGCATATAATTATTAATAAAGAGTTAAAATAAAGAGCCGTTGACCGCTTAATGCCGTTTTCTTTTTTTCAGAATAATCACCTGGATGAGAATCGTCGGGACTGTTGACAAATAACGTATCAATCAAAGGAGGTTCTCTGTTACATGACTTGTGTTAGAACCTAAGTTATCCATTTCACCTTCAAGTTTTTAACTTAAAGTGATGAGAACGACGTGTATTGAGAAAAAAAAAAAAAAAAAAAAAAAAAAAAAAAAAAAAAAAAAAAAAAAAAAAATTAAATATTATGATAAAATGAAAGTAAAAAAATAAAATTAAATTTAGTTAGTAATTCAACATCTAAAATTAATTTAACTATTCCAATTAATAAAATGTAGAAACTAAATTAACATTAAAAATTAATCCAGTATCTAAAATATAAGTAAATCCAATTTTTAGCATTAAAATGATGTACTAAACTAAATTCAAACATTAAAAATAAAATAAATCAAAGATCTAACATACTAACTAAATCAAATATCCAGTATTAACATTGAAGTAATAAATAAATTGAACATTAAAATTAAATCCAACAATCAAAAATTAAAATGCAATCTAAGATCAACTACTTCAAAACTACATCGAAATAATAAATTCAATTATAAGTAAATTACAGTTCAATTCAAAGATATAATCCCAACCGTAATTGCACGAATTAAAGAACTGTAGGTCCTTATTCAAAAAAGTCATCAATGTGTCATTTTGTTGAAAATTTCGTCCAGTAGCGAAATCTGCAAAATAAAAATATTACCAAAATAGCCTAATCATTACAGATATAATACACATGTAAACAAATAAATATTTATAATATTAAACGTATGAACTTCATCGATAGAAACAACTAACAAAACTTTAAAACAATAGACCAAATGCAAAAAGCATAGAAACACGCCTGAACAATACCAAGAACATGAAAAACACGCCTGAACATACACAAGAAACAACTGAAAATAGACACTTTCAAATTTCGATTAATTACACAAATTTAAATAATCTCTCTAGAAGTTTAGATCAACATAAGCTAGTTTTGAATAAATTAAACAGAAACTAACCAATCTACGTCGAAAGATTGTGTGTTTACTATGTTTTAGAAATGTCCTCAAAGTTCAACA
>CM039512.1:39870271-39887985 GCA_022432975.1 Begonia masoniana
GCTGATATAAGAACTTCACTTTATCGATTGTTCCAGGAACTTAAGATCATACAAATGAGGTTACTTTTACATGACTTGTGGTTAGAACCTAAGTTATCTATTTCACCTTTAAGGTTTTAACTTAAAGTGATCAGAATGACGTGTATTGAGAACCCAATAGCCTTCATGGACGCGTAATTTAGACTTAGTATTGCATAGGTCTATTTATGAACTCAAGCAAGCATCTATGTCATGGAATATGATATTTGATGACGCGATCAAATCTTATGGATTTGTGCAATGTCTTGATGAGTCTTGTGTATACAAGCTCTTCAAGGAGAAGCAAGTGGTTTTTCTAATTCTTTATGTCGATGACATTCTACTTATTGGGAATAATGTTGGTGTGATGACCCAAATGTGAACGTATGTGTACGACTGCGGGGCAAACTTCAAGTTGCGGGGCAAACCTCGGGACCTAAGCCGAGTGTAGGCGAATCTCAGACTCGGGTATAGGCGAATCCCGGGTCGTAAAGAGGGGGTTGTCACATTCCCACATCGCTTGGGGAAGTACATGGAAATGAAACATATGTAAGAGATCCCTCCCAAGTTAGCAAGATGCATTTTGGAGCACGATTAGCAACGGATCCCATAAGAAATCCGAAGTTAATAGTGCTTCGGCGCGAGCAATCCCAGGTTGGGTGACCTTCCGGGAAGTTCTCGCCAACCAAAGTCGTGAGGGGAGGATATTTGGCTACGGCCCAATCCCCAGAGCGGACAATATCTTGCAGGGATAAGGGGTCATTACGGTAGGATTATTATCAGACATAAAAGTTTTGTTGGCTAAGCAATTTCGAATAAAAGATTTGGGAGAAGCGAGCTATATTCTTTGGATTCGTCTATTTAGAGATCGCAAGAATAAGTTGTTAGCCTTGTCTCGAGCATTGTATATTGACAAGATACTTGTCAGATATTCAATGCAGAACTCAAAGAAAGGTAATTTACCTTCTTGTCATGGAGTTACTCTTTCTAAGAAGCAGTATCCTGACACGCCTCAAAAGAAAGAGGATATGAGACGCTATTCATATGCATCAGCAGTTGGTAGCTTGATGTATGCTATGTTATGCACAAGACCTGACATGTGCTATGCAGTAGGGATAGCTAGCCGTTTTCAGTTTAATCCAGGATTAGATCACTGGATAGCAGTCAGGCACATTCTCAAGTATCTTAGGAGAACGAGAAATTATATGCTTGTATATTCAAGTAGGGATTTGATTCCTACAGGATATACAGATTCTGATTTTCAATCTGATATAGATGATCGAAAGTCGATATCTGGATCAGTATTTACTCTTGGTGGTGGAGTCATCGTTTGGAGAAGTACCAAACAAGGAGGACTTTCTAACTAGACTATGGAAGCCGAGTACATAGCTGCTTCAGAAGCAGCTAAAGAAGCTGTTTGGCTCCACAAGTTCTTTAGTGATCTGGAAGTTGTTTCAGATATGAATAAAACACTTACACTTTATTGTGATAATAGTGGTGCAGTGGCGAATTCTAAAGAACCAAGAAGCCATAAAAGATCAAAGCATATAGAAAGAAAATATCATCTGATTAGAGAGATCGTGCAACGTGGAGACGTCGCCGTTTTGAAGATTCCAACCACTGAGAATCTTGCAGATCCCTTCACCAAGACATTGCCTGCAAAGAGTTTTGATAAACATCTTGAAGGACTAGGGATTAGAGACATGTCTCATTTGCTTTAGGGCAAGTGGGAAATTGTTGGGAATAATGTGCCCAACAAGCAAATGTTATGAACATTTTTATTGTTGTAATTAATAAATAAATTTTATGATTAATTTTATGTTTGCATTATTCGATATGCTTTATAAATTCAAAGAAAAATCTTTGATTATTTGTGCAATTTTAAATTTACGTATATGTTGATATATGTGAGATTAAATTTAAAAAGAAATAATCAGAATAGTCCATGACTTATATTAGAAGTATAGGATCTTCAAATTAATAAAGTCATAAATACAGTTCACTTCGTTGAGAACGCATAGTCATATCCCCGACTATATATGTAGTAACATAAAGTGATTGTATTTTATATAATATGATTATATAGGACTGGACCAGATGAAATTATATTGTTCTTATAATATCCGTTGAATGAAGAACGATTAATTTTATCATAATGATGGTCATATATGTACGATCTTAATTAATTGTATTTAGTAGACTCCTATTTCATTATAATTTATTCTTTGATTTACTCGGTACAGTTTTGTATGAGTTGCATTACATAAATCTTGTATTTTGGGAATAAATTAAATGAGTAGCTGGGAATGCTAACATTGATACAATGAAATCCATAATACAAGATTCCCTTGTTTGTTAGTTCAGGGATTAAATAATTAGTGCGCAAATTCATAAATATTATGAATTAATTATTCAATCAAGAACTAATGGTAGTCAAAGATAAAGATGTAATATGAGAGGTTAACGGATTTTATATCTAGCTCTATTACGAATATTAATGGAGGATTAATACATATGTAATGACTATATCAATGGACATTACTTTGGGTAAATATACTCTATAGTTCTAAGAGTGCAACTCTAGGTATTTAGTGGAATTACTCTAGAATTAATATTGTGTTATTTAATATAAATAGTTTAAATTAATTAACAAATATTATTGGAGCTTAGAACTATAGGTCCATCGGTCCTTCTGTCATCTTATATCCCTATTTAATTTTCACGTTACAAGAATAAATATATAAATGATTAATAATGATTAATTATTTATAGGCACTCTGATAAATATATTGTTATTCAAAATATATAAATAGTTTTTATATTTTGAATTCAAAACAAAATATCTCATTAGATGAGATATTTTTAAGGGATTTGAATCAGATTTGAAGAATCTCATCAGATGAGATAAAATATCATCAAATAAGATTTGATGAGATTTGATCTTCAAATTTAAATTGAAGGTTAGTTATTTAACAGATTATAAAATCAGATTTTTGAAATTTGAATAAAAGTAGATCTGAAATATCTGATCAAATTAGATTTGATCTACAATTGACTTATAGTTTGTTTAATGTTTAAAAGTAGATCTGAATAATCTCATAAGATGAGATTATCTTGAAAAGTTGTTTTCATAAATACATTCTAAAAACTGTTTTTAGATTATATGAATAATCGATAAATTGATTTATCAGATAAATCAACTGCTAATCAAATTAGTTTTGATTAGTTGAGATTTATTTTTTTAAAAATTAGTTTTTATTAAAATAAATCTGAAAAATTATTCTATAATAGATCTATAAAATTGTCAAAGGTGATTTGATAGAAAACGACTGAAAAAGGGGAAAATAAGAAATAGAGAGCAAATCCTGTGACGACCCAAAACCAAACCCGATCGGGGTCCGGGATGAGAGCCATCACTCCGGGACAGATAACGGAAAACAGTGACTATTTTCTTTGAACAGATCGGTCAAAACAGTGGACATTATACTTTTAAAATATTTACAGAGAAACAGAATTGAACGACGGGAAACATGCACTGTCATCGCAAACCCTATAAACGTAACTTTACAGAGAGGGAGAAACTACAGTGAGTAACAGAAAACATTTACAGGGAGAGAGAGAGGTCTCGAGTGAAGCAGAAAACAGAAATGAACTTAATTTAAAAGAATTCAGGCTGGCGGAAGACTTAGTATAAAAAGAGCTTCGGTGGATTAAATAAAACAAAAGTGTACAGTGATAATCGGAAGGAGAAGAGTAAAACTGGGCAGAAGGTAAAAGCTATCGGTGGATGCAGATATAACAAAAGATGAACAGTGCTAATCGGTGGATGTGAACTATAAACAAGAATTGAGTTCACCGGTAGGAACAGACAGTAAACGAAATCGGTAGAAGGAGATGACGTCAGCCGGAAGATGGATGACGTCACCGGTGGATGCAGTTTTTAAGGCAAAACTTAACAACTTTAACAGGAAGTAATAGGAACAGAAAACTTCAAACAGAAGGCATAAGGGCTTCAAACCTTCAAACCCGATTCTAAACACAGTTTTAAAACATACATGGGAACATGACAGAAGTTAGAAAACCTAACAGAAGATCAAGAAAACAACTGCATGGATTATTCCACAACCAGAGACAATCCATGCACAGATTATCAGAGAATATCCCAAACAAATTCCAGAATACTCTAGAATACAAACTTAACTGTCAAATACAGCGGTTTTAAACATTGAAACAGAATCTATACATTGTTTCAAAATTTCAAAGACAGTACAAAACTTAACATATATTTACAGAAACTCCCAAAACAGAAGTTTTCTACAGGGCTTTTAACACAAAGACCAGAATTTCATAAAACTTTACAATATAAACTATATTTTAAAAACTTGAACCTCAGAACAGAATTATGTCTAACGGCAGCAACCACCCTGTGAGCTCGATCCACCAGTTACATCAGATCGTCATTTTGAGGAACAAAGTCCTCAGTTTCAGGTTCAGTACCTACATCAGAGAGTTCACCTATGAGTCTAAAACTCAGTAAGGACATATTCAGAATGCAGTGATGCAAAATGCTATGCATGCAGTTTTTCAGAAATACGGTGACAGTACAGAGCATTAAGTTACAGTGGCAGTAGAATTAAGTGGAGCTTATAGGGGAACTAACAAACAGTGGGGGAGGGGGACGGTGCACTATCAGGCACATTCAGGGATACAGTATAGTAAACGGTAAATAGTAAACAGTTCTGGAGCCAGTCCCCGTCTCGCACTTAACCTGATACATTTCAGTCGGATTTTATCTTGTTTAGTCTCAAACAGTGTACAGAAAACATTTGCATGTCTTTCAGAGAAAATGTGTATGCATGAACGGTGCTTGAACTTAAACACGCAGACAGCAGAAATAAGACAATAGAAAGTAAATCGAAGCCAGACATTTCAGAACATAGACTATAACCTTTCTACCCAAAACAACCCGACAGAACAGGAAACCTAGTACCTCCGTGATGTAGGGCCTTAAGGGCCAACCTACGGTTATGAACTTACCTGTTATCCTCGATGCAGTTAGCTAGAAGGTCTCGAAATAGACAGATCTGTAACATGTACAAAGAGGAAATAAACAAGTTGCAAATGCTAACAAATAAGTTAGAAGAATTTCTTCCAAATTCATTCAAACTCTTAGAAAATAAACCGGTGTGTTTTCATCCAAAGACAGTGAGTTTTTCACAAAATACCATAACCCTAAACTTCGGGAAAAACCCACATTAAACTTGTCCAAATTTGTTAGCACTAGTAGATGTTTACCTTAGCGGAGGAGCAGAAGAAAATCTGAGAAGATCGAAGTAAATCTTCGATGGTTGCTTATCGACTGGAAGAGAGAATACCGAGAAGAGAATGGAGAGAGAGCAGAGCAGAGAAGTGAAGAGGATCTCCCGTGAGAGGAAGAACTTAACTTCCTTAACAAGCTGCCATGTGTCAGCTATCCATTGACTATCTCCCACCAACCTTAATTTCTCTCTAATTTGCCCTTCCATGCATTTTAAACTTAGCGTTAGTTTGGTTACAAATTGGTTTGGTTCACCCCACACTACATGCTCCAAAACTTTACAACAAAATAGTTATTGTATTTATAGCAATTTAAATCCATACAATAATTCAACAGATTATTACATGACAAAAATGCCAGGTGTTACAAATCCCTAGAGAAAAAATGTGTGACCTTTCCGTATTCGATTTTCGAGAAACGTTTTCTAAGATCGAAGAGAGATGTCTCATGTGTTTAGAACACGTCTCTCCAGAAATATAAGAGTGTGTTATTCTTGTAAGAGGGACGCCCACACGTTAGGAAATTTAAGAGTAAAGATCTTCAGAGAAGACTCGACAATTTCAACGTCTTCGGGTATAACACCTGATCCTGAGTTAAAGCTGTTAAGATCAGACAGGAGTACCTGAGTAAAAGCGTTGCTCCATAAAGGTATCTTCTTTTATTATTTTACAATCTAAAATTCTAATAATTTTTCTCAATGTAAATTGTTTACATTTTGAAAAATTACATATTTTTCAAAAATAATTTCTTTTAGACTAATGATTCAATTAATGGTTTTTGGTGATTTTAAAATAGTTTTAAAATCACAGGGCAACACATGTCACTATTATTATGAATAATAGTGAATTCTGTCATACGTAGGAACCTCGAAAACCAACAATTATGACTTAGTATTGCGTTTGATAAAGTATAAGAAACTTTACTTCATTCGATTTATTCCAAAAGAACTTAACATATCAAGCAAATGAATTTCATTGTTACATGACTTGTGATTAGAACCTAAGTTATTCATTTCACCTTAGAGGTTTTAAATTAAAGTGATGAAAACGACTTGTATTGAGGTCCCAATAACCTTCCTAGACGCGTAATTTAGACCTAGTATTGCGTTTGATGAAGTATAAGAAACTTCACTTAATTCAATTTGTTCCAAAAGAACATAACGTATCAAGCAAATGAGGTTCACTGTTACATGTATTGTGGTTAGACATTATGTTATCTATTTCACCTTCAAGGTTTTAACATCAAGTGATGAGAACGACGTGTATGGAGGACCCAATAACCTAATGGACGCGTAATTTAGACTTAGTATTGAGTTTGATGAAGTATAAGAAACTTCACTTCATACGATTTGTTCCAAGAGAACTTAACATATCAAGCAAAGGAGTTTCACTGTTACATGACTTGTGGTTAGAACCTAAGTTATCCATTTCGCTGTCAAGGTTTTAACTTAAAGTGATGAGAACGACGTGTATTGAGGTCCCAATAACCTTCCTAGATGTGTAATTTAGACCTAGTATTGCGTTTGATGAAGTATAACAAACTTCACTTCATTCGATTTGTTCCAAAAGAACTTAACGTATCAAGTTTCACTGTTACATGACTTGTGGTTAGAACCTAAGTTATCCATTTCACCTTCAAGATTTTACCTTAAAGTGATGACAACGACGTGTATTGAGGTCCCAATAACCTTGCTGGATGCGTAATTTAGATCTAGTATTGCGTTTGATAAAGTATAAGAAACCCCACTTCATTCGATTTGTTCCAAAAGAACTTAACGTATCAAGCAAATGAGGTTCACTGTTACATGACTTGAGGTAAGAACCTAAGATATCCATTTCACCTTCAAGGTTTTTACTTAAAGTGATGAGAACGACGTGTATTGAGGATCCAATAGCCTTCTTCGACGCGTAATTAAGACTTAGTATTGTGTTTGATAAAGTATAAGAAACTTCACTTCAGTCGATTTGTTACAAAAGAACTTAACGTATCAGGCAAATGAGATTCACTATTACATGACTTGTGGTTAGAGACTAAGTTATCCATTTAACCATCAAGATTTTAACATAAAGTGATGAGAACGACGTGTATTGAGGTCCCAATAACCTTCTTGGATGCGTAATTAAGACTTAGTATTGCGTTTGATGAAGTATAAGAACTTCACTTTATTCAATATGTTCCAAAAGAAATTAACGTATCAAGCAAATGAGGTTCACGGTTACATGACTTGTGGTTAGAAACTATGTTATCCATTTCACCTTCAAGGTTTTAAATTCAAGTGATGAGAACGATGTGTATGGAGGACCCAATAACCTTCATGGACGCGTAATTTAGAATTAGTATTGAGTTTGATGAAGTTTAAGAAACTTCACTTCATTTGATTTGTTCTAAAAGAACTTAACATATCAAGCAAAGGAGGTTCACTGTTACATGACTTGTGGTTAGAACCTAAGTTATCCATTTCACCGTCAAAGTTTTAACTTAAATTGATGAGAACGACGTCTATTGACGTCCCAATAACCTTCATGGACGCGTAATTATGACTTAGTTTTTCGTTTGATTAAGTATAAGAAACTTCACTTCATTCGATTTGTTCCAAAAAAACTTAACATATTAAGCAAATGAATTTCTCTGTTACATGACTTGTGATTAGAACCTAAGTTATCCATTTCACCTTCAAGTTTTTAACTTAAATTAATGAGAACGACATGTATTGAGGTCCCAATAACCTTCCTAGACGGGTAATTTAGAACTAGTATTGCGTTCGATGGAGTATAAGAATCTTCACTTCATTCGATTTGTTCCAAAAGAACTTATTGTATCAAGCAAATGAGGTTGACTGTTACATGACTCGTGGTTAGAACCTAAGTTATCCATTTCACCGTCAAGGTTTTTACTTAAATTGATGAGAACGACGTGTATTGAGGTCCCAATAACCTTCATAGATGCGTAATTATGCCTTAGTATTGCGTTTGATAAAGTATAAGAAACTTCACTTCATTCGATTTGTTCCAAAAGAACTTAACGTATTAAGCAAATGAATTTCACTATTACATGACTTGTGATTAGAACCTAACTTATGCATTTCACCTTCAAGGTTTTAACTTAAATATATGAGAACGACGTGTATTGAGGTCCCAATAACCTTCATAGACAAGTAATTTATACCTAGTATTGCGTTTGATGAAGTATAAGAAACTTCACTTTATTCGATTTGTTCCAAAAGAACTTAACGTATCAGGCAAATGAGTTTAACTATTACATGACTTGTAGTTAGAACCTAAGTTATCCATTTCACCTTCAAGGTTTTAACTTCAAGTGATGAGAACGACGTGTATTGAGGTCCCCATAACCTTCCTAGACGCATAATTTAGACTTAGTATTGCGTTTGATGAAGTATAGGAATCTTCACTTCATTCGATTTGTTCCAAAAGAACTTAACGTATGAAGCAAATGAGGTTCACTGTTACATGACTTGTGGTTAGAACTTAAGTTATCCATTTCACCGTCAAGGTTTTAACTTAAATTGATGAGAACGACGTCTATTGACGTCCAATAACCTTCATGGACGCGTAATTATGACTTAGTATTACGTTTGATAGAGTATAAGAAACTTCACTTCATTAGATTTGTTCCAAAAGAACTTAATGTATTAAGCAAATGAATTTCACTGTTACATGACTTTGTGATTAGAACCTAAGTTATCAATTTCACCTTCAAGGTTTTAACTTAAATAGATAAGAACGACGTGTATTGAGGTCCCAATAACCTTCATAGATTCGTAATTTAGACCTAGTATTGCGTTTGATGAAGTATAACAAACTTCACTTCATTCGATTTGTTCCAAAAGAACTTAACGTATCAAGCAAATGAGTTTCACTGTTACATGACTTGTGGTTAGAACCTAAGTTATCCATTTCACCTTCAAGGTTTTAACTTAAAGTGATGAGAACGACGTGTATTGAGGTCTCAATAACCTTGCTGGACGCGTAATTTAGATCTAGTATTGCGTTTGATAAAGTATAAGAAACCTCACTTCATTCGATTTGTTCCAAAAGAACTTAACATATCAAGCAAATGAGGTTCAGTGTTACATGTTTTGAGGTTAGAACCTAAGTTATCCATTTCACCTTCAAGGTTTTAACTTAAAGTCATTAGAATGACGTGTATTGAGGACCCAATAGCCTTCTTGGACGCGTAATTAAGACTTAGTATTGTGTTTGATGAAGTATAAGAAACCTCACTTCAGTCGATTTTTTCTAAAAGAACTTAACGTATCTGGCAAATGAGGTTCACTATTACCTGACTTGTAGTTAGAACCTAAGTTATCTATTTAACCATCAAGATTTTAACTTAAAGTGATGAGAACGACATGTATCGAGGTCACAATAACCTTCTTGGACGCGTAATTAAGACTTAGTATTTTGATGAAGTATAAGAAAGTTCACTTCATTCAATTTGTTCCAAAAGAACTTAACGTATCAAGCAAATGAGGTTCACGGTTACATGACTTGTGGGTAGAAACTATGTTATCCATTTCACCTTCAAGGTTTTAACTTCAAGTGATGAGAACGACGTGTATGGAGGACCCAATAACCTTCATGGACGCGTAATTTAGACTTAGTATTGAGTTTGATGATATAACGCCCCGAATTATATAAACCCGGTTTGTTACCCATAAACTCGAAACTCGACTATGAACATATGCTAGTAGAATTGATGATGTCCAGCACATGTGCTAGTAGGTAAGACCGGAAAGTTTGAACCAAGAACTGAGGTTTGCATGTTTGTTGGATATCTGGTAGGCGTGAGAGGAGGTTTGTTTTATAGCCCTCAGGATAATAAGGTATTTGTATCGACAAATGCCACATTTCTTGAACATGACTATATAACAAATTACAAACCTCATAGTAAGATTGTCTTAGAAGAGATTCAATCTGACCAGGTTAGACCGGTTATGTGACAGCCCAAAACCGGAACCCGATCGGGGTCCGAGATCGGAGCCATCACTCTAGGATAGTGGACGGAAAACGGTGACTATTTTTTTTTCAACATAAACAGAACAGACAGCGTTACTGGAACAACTTATGAAAGCCATCTGAACTTTTTTAAAACTTTATTGGAAAACAGAACCGAATGACAGGAAACATGCACTGTCATAACAAACCTTAAAAAAAACGTAACTTTACAGAGAGGGAGAAACTACAGTGAGTAACAGAAAATATTTATAGGGAGAGAGAGAAAGAGTTCTCGGGTGTAGAAATTTAAAACAGGTTTCAATAATGGATAACAGAACAGAAATTAGCATAAGGCTGGCAGAGGAGGAAACAGGAAACATTGGCGGAAGACTTAGGCGAATAACCGACGGAAGACTTAGTTTAAAGGAGCAGCGGAAGACTTGAATGACGTCAGCCGGAAGATGTAAATGCAAAGACAGAAGCGGAGATGACGTCAGGCGGAAGATTTGAGCTATCGGTGGATTCAGATACGACAAAAAGGCAAACAGTATTCAGCGGAAGAGGCTGAGTAAAACTGGGCAGAAGAGGAGGTGACGTCAGCCGGAAGATGGGTGACGTCAGGCGGAAGACACAGACAGTAACTGAGATCGGATGAGGAGATGACGTCAGCCGGAAAATGGATGACGTCAACCAGAAGATATAAGCATTATACTGGCGGAAAAACTAGGATGACGTCAGCCGGAAGACATATTTGCACTGGGTGGATGACTAGGGTGACGTCAGCCGGAAGACGGAGTTTTAAACTGGGCGGATGACTTATACTGACATCAGCCGGAAGACATAAATACGCTGCGCGGATGACTTGATGACATCACCGGTGGATGCAGGCAGTGAACGAAATCGGAAGATGCAGCTTTTAAAGCAAAAGCTTGACAACTTTAACGGGAAGTCATAAGAACATAAAACTTTAAACCCTCAAACCCGATTCTAAACACGGTTTTAAAACATGCATGGGAACATGACAGAAGTTAGAAAACCTAACAGAAGATCAAGAAAACAACTGCATGGATTATTCCAAAACCAGAGACAATCCATGCACAGATTATCAGAGAATATCCCAAACAAATTCCAGAATACTCTAGAATACAAACTTAACTGTCAAATACAGCGGGTTTAAACATTGAAATAGAATCTATACATTGTTTCAAAATTTCAAAGACAGTACGAAACTTAACATATATTTACAGAAACTCCCAAAACAGGAGTTTTCTACAGGGCTTTTACCACAAAACCAGAATTTTTTTCCAGAAAACTTTACAGATATAGACATTTCAAAAAAACTTAAACCTCAGGACGGAAGACTATGTTTGGCTGCAGCAACCAAACCCCCATGAGCTCGAGCCACCAGTCACCTATTCATCAGATTGATGCACAAAGTCCTCAGGTTCGGGTTCAGTACCTACATCAGGGAGTTCACCTATGAGTCTAAAACTCAGTAAGGACATAATCAGAATGCAGTGATGCAAAATGCTATGCATGTGGTTTTTCAGAAATACAGTGACAGTACAGAGCATTAAGTTACAGTGGCAGTAGACTTAAGTGGAGCTTATAGGGGAACTGGCAAACAGTGGGGGAGGAGGAGAGTGCACTATCAGACACATTCAGGGATACAGTACAGTAAACGCTAAACAGTAA
Source organism: Begonia masoniana (assembly GCA_022432975.1). Lineage (NCBI taxonomy): Eukaryota > Viridiplantae > Streptophyta > Magnoliopsida > Cucurbitales > Begoniaceae > Begonia > Begonia masoniana. The sequence continues at coordinate 39,882,257 of CM039512.1, forward strand.
ACAGTTCTGTGGCCAGTCCCCATCTCGCACTTAACCTGATACATTTCAGTCGGATTTTATCTTATTAGTTTCAAACAATGTACAGAAATCGGTTTTGCATGGGTTTTCAGTAAAACGTGTATGCATGACATGCTCAGTGCCTGAACCTATAACAGCAGTCATCAGCAATAACAGGGCATATTGTGAGGCAGAACACAGACAACTCAGAACACAAACTGGACAGAAGCTATAACATTTCTACCCAAAACTACCCGTCAGAACTGTAACGACCCCGTTCCCAGGAAGATATTGTCCGCTCCGGGGATCGGGCCGCAGCCCAATATCCTCCCCTCACGGCTTTGTTTGGCGAGAGCACTTCCCGAAAGGTCACCCAACCTGGAATTACTCTCGCCGGAGTACGCTTAACTTCGGAGTTCTTATGGGATCCGTCGTCAATTGAGCTCCAAAACGCGTCTTGCTATTTAGGGAGGGATCTCTTTACACATGTTTCATTTCCATGTACTTCCCCAAGCGATGTGGGTTCGTAATGGCTCCTCCTTCAATGCCAGACGGCCAGTAGAACCCTCCGGCCCAGGTCAGCCCCAGGATCCGCGGAGCTTTACCCACCTCCGGCCCAGGTCAGCCCCAGGATCCGCGGAGAATGGGTGGTTTCCGTAAAGCGTTGAAAGACGGGTCGTCACAAGAACAGGAAACCTAGTACCTCCGTGATGTAGGGCCTTAAGGGCCAACCTACGGTTATGAACTTACCTGTTTTCCTCGATGCAGTCAGCTGGAAAGCCTCAGAAATGTTCGAACCTGTACATGTACGTTCAGAAAATAAACAAGCTGCAAATGCTAACAAATAAGTCAGAAGAGTCTGTTCCAAACTCATTCAAACCCTTATAAAACAAACCGGTGTGTTTTCATCTAAAGACAGTGAGTTTTTCACAAAATACCTAAACTTCGGGAAAAACCCACATTAAACTTGTCCAAACTTGTTAGCATTAGTAGATGTTTACCTTAACGGAGGAGCAGAAGAAAATCTGAGGAAACAAAGTGTTGGTGCTTTGTCAAGATTGTCAGGAAGAGAGAACAAGGAGCAGTGGGAAGAAAGAGATGAGAAGTGAGGGTTTCGCGTAGGAGGAAGAACTTAGCTTCTTCATCAAGCTGCCAGATGTCATTCAACCATTGGTTCACTTCCACCTACCTTAATTACTTCCACATTTACCCTTCTATTGGCTTTTTAAACTTAAACGTTTAGTTTAGTTAGCCTTTAGTTCGGTTCTCTCCCCATTAAATGTTCCAAAGTTTACAATAAAATAGTTATTGTAATAATGGCAATTTAAATTCATACAATAATTCAACAGATTATTACATGGCAGAAAATGCCAGGTGTTACAGGTTACAACAACAGTTGTTGATCCACAAGTTACAAGAAACACCACTATTTCTAGTCAACCTATCATTACACTTCGTCATAGCGATAGAGTAGTACGACTACCATCTCGATATCGACACGATGGTGAAGCACAAGTTGCTATCACCGATGATGGGAAGGATGATCCATTGACATATAGATGTGCAATGGAAGACTCTGACAAAGATGCATGGCTTGAAGCTATGAAACTTGAAATGGATTCTATGTATTCAAACTCAGTCTGGGATCTTGTAGATTTACCTGAAGGGGTAAAACCCATTGGGTGTAAATGGATCTATAAGAGGAAACTTGGAATAGATGGGAATGTAGAGACATTCAAAGCTAGACTTGTGGCTAAGGGTTATACCCAAAAAGAAGAGATTGACTATGAAGAAACCTTCTCACCAGTGGCAATGCTTAAATCTATTCGTATTCTGCTTTCCATAGCTGCTCATTATGATTATGAGATTTGGCAGATGGACGTCAAGACAGCTTTTTTGAATGGCTATCTTGAAAAAACTATCTACATGGAGCAGCCAGAGGGTTTCATAGCACAGGATGCAATACAAAAGGTTTGTAAATTGCATAGGTCTATTTATGAACTCAAGCAAGCATCCAGGTCATGAAATATGAGATTTGATGAAGCGATCAAATCTTATGGATTTGTGCAATGTCTTGATGAGTCTTGTGTATACAAGCTCTTTAAGAAGAAGCAAGTGGTTTTTCTAATTTTTTATGTCGATGACATTCTACTTATTGGGAATAATGTAGGATTATTATCAGACATAAAAGTTTGGTTGGCTAAGCAATTCCAAATGAAAGATTTGGGAGAAGCGAGCTATATTCTTGTGATTCGTCTATTTAGATATCGCAAGAATAAGTTGTTAGTCTTGTCTTAAGCATTGTAAATTGACAAGATGCTTGTCAGATATTCAATGCAGAACTCAAAGAAGGGTAATTTACCTTCTCGTCATGGAGTTACTCTTTCTAAGAAGCAGTGACCTGACACGCCTCAAAATAAAGAGGATATGAGACGCTATCCATATGCATCAACAGTTGGTAGCTTGATGTATGCTATGTTATGCACAAGACCTGACATATGCTATGCAGTAGGAATAGCTAGCCGTTTTCAGTCTAATCCAGGATTAGATCACTGGATAGCAGTCAGGCACATTCTCAAGTATCTTAGGAGAACGAGAAATTATATGCTTGTATATTCAAGTAAGGATTTGATTCCTACAGGATATACAGATTCTGATTTTCAATCTAATATAGATGATCGAAAGTTGATATCTGGATCAGTATTTAATCTTGGTGGTGGAGCCATCGTTTGGAGAAGTACCAAACAAGGAGGAGTTTCTAACTCGACTATGGAAGCCGAGTACATAGCTGCTTCAGAAGCAGCTAAAGAAGCTGTTTGGCTCCACAAGTTCTTTAGTGATCTGGAAGTTGTTTCAGATATGAATAAACCACTTACACTTTATTGTGATAATAGTGGTGCAGTGGCGAATTCTAAAGAACCAAGAAGCCACAAAAGATCAAAGCATATAGAAAGAAAATATCATCTGATTAGAGAGATCGTGCAACGTGGAGACGTCGCCGTTTTGAAGATTCCAACCACTGAGAATCTTGCAAATCCCTTCACCAAGACATTGCCTGCAAAGAGTTTTGATAAACATTTTGAAGGACTAGAGATTAGAGACATGTCTCATTTACTTTAGGGCAAGAGGGAAATTGTTGGGAATAATGTGCCCAATAAGCAAATGTTATGAACATTTTTATTGCTGTAATTAATAAATAAATTTTATGATTAATTTTTATGTTTGCATTATTCGATATGCTTTATAAATTCAAAGAAAAACCCTTGATTATTTGTGCAATTTTAAATTTACATATATGTTGATATATGTGGGATTAAATTTAAAAAGAAATAATCAGAATAGTCCATGACTTATATTTGAAGTATAGGATCTTCAAATTAATAAAGTCATAAATACAGTTCACTTCGTCGAGAACGCATAGTCATATCCCGACTATATATGTAGTGACATAAAGTAATTATATTTTATATAATATGATTATATAAGACTGGACCAGATAAAATTATATTGTTCTTATAATATCCGTTGAATAAAGAACAATTAATTTTATCATAATGATTGTCATATATGTATGATCTTAATTAATTGTATTTAGTAGACTCCTATTTCATTATAATTTATTCTTTGATTTACTCGGTACAATTTTGTATGAGTTGCATTACATAAACCTTGTAATTTGGGAATAAATTAAATGAGTAGCTGGGAATGATAACATTGATACAATGAAATCCATAATACAAGATTCTCTTGTTTGTTAGTTCAGGGATTGAATAATTAGCGCGCAAATTCATAAATGTTATGAATTAATTATTCAATCAAGAACTAATGGTAGTCAAGGATAAAGATGTAATATGAGAGGTTAACGGATTTTATACCTAGCTCTATTACGAATCTTAATGGAGGATTAATACATATGTAATGACTATATCAATGGACATTACTTTGAGTAAATATACTCTATAGTTCTAAGAGTGCAACTTTAGGTATTTAGTGGAATTACTGTAGAATTAATAGTTGTGTTATTTAATATAAATAGTTTATATTAATTAACAAATATTATTGGAGCTTAGAACTATAGGTCCATCGGTCCCTCTGTCATCTTATATCACTATTTAATTTTCACGTTACAAGAATAAATATATAAATGATTATTATTATGATTAATCATTTATAAGCACTTTGATAAATATATTGTTATTCAAAATATTTAAATAGTTTTTTTATTTTGAATTCAAAATAAAATATCTCATTAGATGAGATATTTTTAAGGGATTTGAATTAGATTTGAATAATCTCATCAGATGAGATAAAATATCATCATATAAGATTTGATGAGATTTGATCTTCAAATTTAAATTGAAGGTTAGTTATTTAACAGATTATAAAATCAGGTTTTTGAAATTTGAATAAAAGTAGATCTGGAATATCTGATCAAATTAGTTTTGATCTACAATTAACTTATAGTTTGTTTATTGTTTAAAAGTAGATCTGAGTAATCTCATAAGATGAGATTATCTTGAAAAGTTGTTTTCATAAATACATTCTAAAAACTGTTTTTAGATTATATTAATAATCGATAAATTGATTTATCAGATAAATCAACTGCTAATCAAATTAGATTTGATTAGTTAAGATTTATTTTTTTAAAAATTAGTTTTTATTAAAATAAATCTGAAAAATTATTTTAGAATAGATCTATAAAATTGTCAAAGGTGATTTGACAAAAAACGACTAAAAAAAGGGGAAAATAAGAAATAGAGAGCAAATCCCTAGAGAGAAAAGGTGTGACCTTTCCGTATTCGATTTTAGAAAAACGTTTTCTAAGATCGAAGAGAGACGTCTCATATGTTGAGAACACGTCTCTCTAGAAATATAAGAGTGTTTTATTCTTGCAAGAGGGACGCCCACACGTCAGGAAATTTAAGTGTAAAGATCTTCAGAGAAGACTCGACGATTTCAAAGTCTTCGGGTATAACACCTGATCCTGAGTTAAAACTGTTAAGATCAGACGGGAGTACCTGAGTAAAATTGTTGCTCCATAAAGGTATCTTCTTTTATTATTTTACAATCTAAATTCTAATAATTTTTCTCAATGTAAATTGTTTACATTTTGAAAAATTATATATTTCTCCAAAATAATTTCTTTTAGACTAACGATTCAATTTATGGTTTTTGGTGATTTTAAAATAGTTTTAAAGTCACAGGGCAACGCATGTCACTATTATTATGAATAATAGTGATTTCGTCATGCGTACGGAAATCGAAAAACAAAAAAAAAAAAAAAAAAAAAAAAAAAAAAAAAAAAAAAAAAAGGCCGACGTTCGAAGACAATCGCCGTTGAGAGCGAAAAGTCGCATCGAGGGAGAGGAAAAATGGAGTTGGCGTGGGTGAGGGGAAAATGGGAGATTTTGATTTTTAAATAAATTTTGTTTGGATAATTACCAAAATCGCTCTTTTGTCCTCATTTTCGTTATGTATTTCTCCGATTTATTTCGTTATTTAACTAACGATCCGATTTCCCCAAAATTCTCATATTTTACCATACATTCCCAATTTAGTATTACGACTTCGTTAAAACTTTTCGGTCACAACGACTTATTTTGACGTAATTACCAAAAATTTGCGTTTAATTGGAATTAAAAATTAAATTCCCGAGAGCGGTGTTAACAAACCTGCTCGACAGATGGTAGGGCAACTCCGAGGGGTTTATACAAGCCCCACACCATCTGCAG